>ONZH01018383.1:0-10908 GCA_900303285.1 Rhinella marina
CTCTCATCCTCATCCCCTCCTCCGATACGCGGCTGAGAAACAGACCGGAGGGTGCTCTGGCTATCAAGCGACGTGTCTTCCTCCACCGTCTCTTGTGACAAGCGCAAAGCATCCGACTTGATGCTGAGCAGTGAGTTTTTCAACAGGCAAAGCAGCGGGATGGTGAGGCTGATAATGGCGGCATCGCCGCTGACCATCTGTGTTGACTCCTCAAAGTTGCTCAACACCTGGCAGATATCAGACATCCACGTCCACTCCTCATTGTAGACTTGAGGAATCTGAGTGACCTGACTACCAGTTCTGGTGGAAGTTGACATCTGGCAGTCTACAATCGCTCTGCGCTGCTGGTAAACTCTGGATAACATGTTTAATGTCGAATTCCATCTCGTGGGCACGTCGCACAACAGTCAGTGAGCGGGCAGTTGTAGGCGGCGCTGCGCTGCCCTGAGAGTGGCAGCATCTGTGGTCCACTTGCGGAAATGCGCACAGATGCGGCGCACCTTGGTGAGCAAATCAGACAGATTGGGGTATGTCTTGAGGAACCGCTGAACTATGAGATTGAACACGTGGGCCAGGCATGGCACATGTGTCAGTCTGCCGAGTTTCAGAGCCGCCACCAGGTTACGCCCGTTGTCACACACAACCATGCCTGGCTTGAGGTTCAGCGGTGCCAGCCACACATCGGTCTGCGCCGTGATGCCCTGTAACAGCTCTTGGGCGGTGTGCCTTTTGTCACCTAAGCTCAGCAGTTTGAGCACCGCCTGCTGGCGCTTACCCACGGCACTGCTGCTGCGCCTAGAGCTACCGACTGAAGGCGCCGTGCCCACGGATGGTAATTAGGTGGAGGAGGAGGAGGGGTTGGAGGAGGAGGAGGCATGGTACGTCTGAGAGACCGTGACCAAGGTAGTCCCCGCAATCCTCGGTGTGGGCAGTACATGAGCGGCCCCAGGGTCATTCTCGGTCCCAGCCTCCACCAAGTTAACCCAATGTGCCGTCAGTGAGATATAGCGTCCCTGCCCAGCAGCACTTGTCCACGTGTCCGTGGTTAGGTGGACCTTCTCAGAAACAGCGTTGGTCAGGGCACGGATGATGTTCTGTGACACGTGCTGGTGTAGGACTGGGACGGCACATCGGGAAAAATAGTGGCGGCTGGGGACCGAATACCGAGGGGCAGCCACCGCCATGAGATTGCGAAAGGCCTCGGTCTCTACCAGCCTATAGGGCAGCATCTCCAGGCTAAGCAATTTGGAGATGTGGACGTTGAGGGCTTGGGCATGTGGGTGGGTGGAACTGTATTTCCTCTTGCGCTCCAGCGTCTGCTGTAAAGACAGCTGAACGCTGCGCTGGGACACGTTGGTGGACACTGTGGAGGATCGTGGAGGCGAAGGTTTGGTTTTCCGGCGGGAGGTGCTCATGCCGGGGTCCTGGCCAGGGGGTTGACTAGCAGAGGCAGCTAGTGACGCAGGGGTTTGACTAGCAGAGGCAGCGAGTGACACAGGGGAAGGAGCAGTGGTGTGACCCGCAGGAGGTGGTGAACGGCCTTGGTTCCATTGAGTGGGGTGTTTAGCACTCATATGCCTGCGCATGCTGGTGGTGGTTAGGCTAGTAGTGGTGGCACCCCTGCTGATCCTGGTGTGGCACAGGTTGCACAACACAGTCTGTCGGTCATCCTCACTTTCTTTAAAGAACCTCCAGACTTGCGAACATCTAGGCCTCGCCACGGGAGCTTCACTACGTGAAACCGTTGCTGCTGATGCACCAGCTCTGGCCCTGCTTCTCCCTCTGGCCACACCACTGCCTCTTACAACCTGTTCTGGTGCAGCACTCGCCTCCGCCTCAGAAGCACTGTCTTCACTCGGCATATCAACCCAGCTTGGGTCAGTCACCTCGTCATCCTCCGATTCCTCAGTCTGCTCCCCCCTCGGACTTCCTGCCCTGACAACAACTTCACCACTGTCTGACAACCGTGTCTCCTCATCGTCCGACACCTCTTTACAAACTTCTTCCACTAACTCAACATTGTCATCATCATCATCATCACCCACAGACTGCGACAGTTGGAAAACTTGGGCATCGGGAACGAGGTCAGCAGAAACCTGAGAAGTGGTTTGTGACTCTGGGAAGGGTCCAGAAAACAGTTCCTGAGAGTATGCCGGATCTCATTCCAAATTTTCCTGGGAGGGGGCAGACTGGGGGGAAGGAGGTTGAGGTGGAGGAGCCAGAGGAGTGCTCCCTTGGGTAACGTGGGTGGACTGCGTGGAAGACTGACTGGTGGACAAATTACTTGAAGCATTGTCCGCAATCCACGACATCACCTGTTCGCACTGTTCTGGTTTCAACAGTCCTCTACCACGTGTCCCTGTAAGTTGAGACATGAAGCTAGGGAGTGTAGCTCTGCGGCGTTCCCCTGCTCCCTCATCAGCAGGTACTGTCTCACCCTGCCCATGACCACGGCCTCGTCCTCGACCCTTAGCCCTGGGGTTCAACATTTTCTGTATATAAGTGTATTATATAAAAAAACAAAAAATAAATGGGCCTGCTGTACTGAAACCCACAAACTTGTTCAGTCTGGTTTAATTAGGTGACGCAAAGAAAGTGTCACCTGGACAGAAAATACGGATTGGAGTGAGTGTGCTGAACTGTGACACACAGAAAGGTTCCACGCAGCTGTGTGAAATGGATTTGTATCACTGAGCTAAAACAACAAAAAAAACTATTTTTTTTATATATTTTTTTAAAATATTTTTTGTTTGTTTTGTTTTTTTGGGAACGTGACGTGCAGGAACTATCGTAGACCTAACTCACACCCTGTTAATGGTGGCTATTTAGACTGCGACCCAGACAAATGTCGCACAGAGATTTTTGGGATCAAGCTATATACGTGAGAGCAAAAGACCCGGTTGTATTCAGTGACGTTCAGAAAGTGTCACCTGGACAGAAAATACGGATTGGAGTGAGTGTGCTGAACTGTGACACACAGAATGGTTCCACGCAGCTGTGTGAAATGGATTTGTATCACTGAGCTAAAACAACAAAAAAAACTATTTTTTTAATATTTTTTTTTAGTTTTGTTTTTTTTGGAACGTGACGTGCAGAAACTATCGTAGAGCTAACTCACACCCTACAGACGGTGGCTATTTAGACTGCGACCCAGACAAATGTCGCACAGAGATTTTTTTGATCAAGCTATATACGTGACAGGCAGCAAAAGACTTGGTTGTATTAAGTGACGTACAGAAAGTGTCACCTGGACAGAAAATATGAATAGGAGTGAGTGTAATGAACTGTGACACACAGAATGGTTCCACGCAGCTGTGTGAAATGGATTTGTATCACTGAGCTAAAACAACAAAAAAACTATTTTTTTTTATATATTTGTTTTAAAGTATTTTTTGTTTTGTTTTGTTTTTTTTGGGAACGTGACGTGCAGGAACTATCGTAGACCTAACTCACACCCTGTTAATGATGGCTATTTAGACTGCGACCCAGACAAATGTCGCACAGAGATTTTTGGGATCAAGCTATATACGTTACAGCAAAAGACTTGTATTCAGGTTGGTTGTATTCAGTGACGTACAGAAAGTGTCACCTGGACAGAAAATAGTGAGTGTACTGAACTGTGACACACAGAATGGTTCCACACTGCTGTGTGCAATGGATTTGTATCACTGAGATATAACATAAAAAAAAGGGGCTTATATATGGCGATAGCTGTACTACTAGTGCCAGCCAGCCAGCCAAGCCAGGAGACAAAAAAAAATTTCTTGTAGCCCTTAGAAGGGCTGTAGGGTTCTTTGTGGGTGATTCCTGCCTAACAGAGAACTAAATGCAGGCCCTAACACTCTCCCTGAAACGCAGCAGCTCTATCCCTAATGACATCCAGACGGCATCTGAGCCGAGCACCGTGGCCAGTCACTAGTATATTCCAGGGTCACCTGATCAGGCCAGCCAACCCCTGCTATCGACATGTAAGGGCCCCACGTGATGCTGGGTGTACCGCAGAGTCTCCTGGCTTGTGATTGGCTGAATTTATAGGCGCAAAAAAAGCATGATGCGGAAGTTGCCATTTCCTCGAGCATGGCGAGATACTCGTCCGAGCAGCGAGCACTTACGAGTACCCTAATACTCGAACGAGCACCAAGTTCGGACGAGTATGCACGCTCATCTCTAATCATGTGTTGTTTTTATAGAGCAGGTTGATATGGACGCGACAATACTAAATATGTGTATTTTAATTTTTTTGTTTCAGTTTTACATAATAAATCATTCTTGAAAACAAAAATAATGTTTTTGTGTCTTCATTTTCTGAAGTGACATTTCTTTTATTTTTCGTCTTGTGCAGGGGCTCTTCTTTTGGCAGGAAGAGTTGACATTTTTATTGGTACCATTTTTGGGTACATATGATTTTTCGATCATTCAATATTACACTTTATTAGGGCAAGGTGACCAAAAATGGCTATTTTGGCACAGTTACATAGTAACATAGTTTATAAGGCCGAAAAAAGACATCTGTCCATCCAGTTCGGCCTGTTTTCCTACAAGTTGATCCAGAGAAAGGCAAAAAAACTCTGTGAGGTAGAAGCCAATTTTCCCCACTTTAGGGAAAATATTCCTTCCCGACTCCAATCAGGCAATCAGAATTACTCCCTGGATCAACGACCCCTCTCTAGTAACTACAAACTGTAATATTATTACACTCCAGAAATACATCCAGGCCCCTCTTGAACTCTTTTAGTGAACTTACCATCACCACCTCCTCAGGCAGAGAGTTCCATAGTCTCACTGCTCTTAACGTAAAGAATCCTCTTCTATGTTTGTGTACAAACCTTCTTTCCTCCAGGGCAGAGGATGTCCCCTCCTCACAGTAACAGTCCTAGGGAGTTTTTCTTTTTTTTTTTTTTAACAGCGTTCATCTAAAGGGGTAGATCATGTGATATTTTTATAGACAAGGTCATTACGGACATAGCAATACCTAATATGTGTATTTTTTACATTTTTATTTCAGTTTTATACAATAAGCATTTACTATTTTCTGAAAGCTATATATTTTTTTATTTTTATGTCAAATTGTGTAGGGGCTGACCATTCATAATGAAGATTCTGAATTACAGAGACCGGGATACCATTCTTGCAGCAGCCAGAAAGAAAGGGGCTATTTTGTTTGAGAACACTAAAATATCCTTTTATCCGGACTTTACTACTGAAATTCAAAAAAAGCGACGGCAATTTGCGCAGGTTCGCGCCAGACTGAGAGAACTGGGCCTGCAATATGCTATGTTATATGCGAGGAGACTGCGAGTCCAGGTGGATGGGAGTGCCCGTTTCGTCACTACTCCAGAAGAAGTTTCTGATTGGTTGGATCAGCGCCGTCCATGACCTTAAAGACGTTTAACTAGTCCTCTGAATATTTAGGAGGTGTCCTTTCTCATAAATGTTTTTACTCATATTAATGGTAATGTTAATGTACATGTTAACTGCCTGCTGAGAAATGTTGGGAGAAAGGTCATGTGGGTGTAGTGGAGAACCACCAGGGATGAGGTAACTTTGTATTGGTGGAGCAGCCGTTGCTGCTTTTCATCTGTTAGTTAAGTTAGAATTCTGCAGGAGGAGAGGAGGAGGTAGATTAAAGCAAGTAAGAGCTATATATTTTTCTTGTTAATTTGTGGACAAGAAGTCCGCAGTTGGTGTGTGCGGATAAGTTAGAAGGCTAGAAGGGGGTAGGTAGTATGCGATAGGCCTATAGTCGAGTGTTAGGTTAGGCTTAGGTTCTACTACAGTTTAATTTAGGGATCCAAGGCTCAGACAAGTTGGGATGATGTGTGGGCAGGGTGGGGAGGGGTTCGGGGTTGTATGTCAGAATGAATGTGGGTTTGAATGTCACCGTGGAGTCGCGGAGTCTTGCGCTCCGAAAAATATGTTCTGCTTTCTACTATGGCGAGTATTAAGTTGATTTCTTGGAATGTGCGAGGCCTCAACTGTAAAATAAAGAGAGCGTTGATCTTTAATTTTCTTAAGCAATATAACCCTGACATAGTTATCTTGCAGGAAACTCACCTAAGAGATCGTAAGGTGTTGGCGCTTCGAAGACCATGGGTCGGGCAGACGTTTCATGCGACATATACCAGTAACGCGAGAGGGGTGTCCATCCTGGTTAGTAAAAGGATTCCTTTGCAGGTGCAGACGGTACAGACAGATGAGCAGGGTAGATATGTGATACTGAGTTGTTTGATACGCGGGAGGCCGCTGATTGTGGTAGGTCTGTACGCGCCTCCTCCTGGAAATAAAGCCTTGCTGGATGATATAATGAGCAGAGTGGCACAGTTACCCCCATCTCCGCTTATATTAGTGGGAGACTTTAATGCAGTATTGGATAGCCAGCTAGATAGACTAAGACCGACAGTCAGACTCACTCAGATGTTGGGGGATTGGGCCGAGGCACATGGCCTGGAGGAGTTGTGGAGGTGGCGGAATCCTACGGTTCGGCAATTTTCGTGCCATTCTCTGTCGGCTAATACTATGTCACGTATTGATCTGGCGTTTGGTGGCTCGGATTTGTTAGGTATGGTGAGAGAGGTGGATTACTTACCTAGAGGCATATCGGATCATGCCCCTCTTCAGGTGGTTCTTTCGCAGCAACTAGAGGGTCTGGCCAGAATGTGGAGACTTAACCCTATGTGGTTACAGGTTATCCCGGTGGAGTACAAATGTAGTCAAGAGCTTGAGGAGTATTGGAAAGCTAATGAGAACTCGACTAACTCGATAACAGAATGGGAGGCGAGCAAAGCTGTAATGAGAGGGGTTTGTATTGGGGCGATTGCTGCACATAGAGCAGAGCTTAAGATTACACGTACCAGACTAGAAGAGAGTTTGAGAATGGCAGAGGAGGACTACACGAATGATCCGGAGGAGGATAAGAAAGAGAGATGGATGTCCCTTCAAAAGGGGGACAGGTTGCACCTGACAGAATATACGCAGAAGTGTCTCCTTAGAAGCAGACAGACGGTTTTTGCTGAGGGGGATAAGAATGGGAGAGTTTTGGCTTATCTGGCAAGGGCAGAGATGCCTCAGACGGTGGTGGCTTCAATTAAATTAGACTCGGGGGTACTAGTGTCTGACCCAGAAGAAATTTGTGCACAGTTTGCGTCTTATTATAGTGAGCTCTATAGCTCCTCTGGGTCGTCTTCAAGTGCGGAGATTAGGGGGTATTTAGACCGGATTAATTTTAGTAGATTGGACAGGGAAGACAGAGAAATGCTAGATGTGCAGATTTCGGGGATGGAAATTCAAAGGGTAATAGATGGCATGACTACCCGTAAGTCTCCGGGCCCGGACGGCTTCCCTGCTGAGTGGTACAAGAAATAAGTTAAAGAACTTAGCGGAAAGCTTGATACCTTGTTTAAGCACGCTTTTGAGAGTGGGACTCTGCCGCCCTCCTTTTATGAAGCCACAATTGTGGTAATACACAAAGCGGGGAAGGCGCCGGATCGGTGTAGCTCCTACAGACCCATTTCACTAATTAATCTAGATGCAAAAATACTAGCTAAAGTTTTGGCAGTTAGGCTGGTGGGAGTCATTTTATCTATTGTAAGTCCGGACCAGTCGGGATTTATGCCAGGGAAGTCCACGGATATTAATCTCAGAAGGCTGTACTCCAACTTGCAAATTAAACATAATAATATGGGGAACAGGGCCATAGCTTCATTAGATAATGAGAAGGCTTTTGATTCGGTTGAGTGGCAGTTTCTTTGGGTGGTTCTAGAGAAGTTTGGGTTTCCGAGTAATTTTGTCAAATGGGTACAACTACTTTATTTGAAGCCAGTGGCTAGGGTTAGGGTGAATGGATATCTGTCTGTCCTATTTTGACTACACAGAGATACCAGACAGGGATGTCCGTTATCCCCGTTGCTGTTCGCACTGATAATGGAGCCATTGTCAGCCCTGTTAAATGCCTCCTGTGGTATTGAAGGTTGGGACATTGCCGGTATTACTGAAAAGTTATCTCTATATGCGGATGATATGTTAGTATATCTTGGGGATACGGGTCGATCGCTGGAGACACTTCTGGACTTAGTGAATGGGTATGGTCTTTTTTTTGGGTTGAGAGTTAACTGGGCCAAGTCAGTGTTGTACCTGGTGGATGAGGATGAGGAGATTGTGGTCACACCCAAGTCAAATTTACAGGTGGTACAACAATTTAAATATTTGGGAATTATTATACAAAAAGACTTAGAGAAATTTGGTCCTCTAAACATTACGCCCACGATGGATTACATTATCCGGAGACTCAGGGCTTGGGGAAATCTCCCTTTATCCTTGGTTGGGCGCATAAATATATTTAAAATGATACTGCTGCCTAAGCTTTTGTACATGTACAGGGCAACGCCCATTGAAATTCCGAAATCACACTTTGTGGCGGTTGACAAACTGCTGACCCCTTTTCTCTGGGCTAATGCACGTCCTAGACTGGCTAGAGACACGTTGAAGGCTCCTTATGTTAGGGGTGGTTTGGCGCTGCCAGATATGTACAGATACTTTTGTGCTGCTCAATTGACTTATGCTAGCTGGTGGGTAAGGGTGGAAGCGAACAATCCGGCGATAGTCCTTGAGGCTGCCCTCCTAGGATCTTATGAGGCTCTAACAAACCTCATTTATAGAGGGGGGAGTCACGGGGGTAGAGCCCTAACTTTCTGCATGAAAGTGGTAATTAACGTATGGAAAAAAATGGTCTGGGTGTGGGGGGATAGGGGAGGAGAGGAAGGGTGGTCGCCAGTTATGCCTTTGTGGAGGAACCCAAAGTTGAGTCAACTGTATACGTTGACTGATTTTGAATTTTGGCCACAACATGGGGTTAAATATCTATCTCAAATATATAAGGAGGGTACTTTCAAGACATTTCTGGAGCTGAAGGATGAGTTTGGATTGCCAAAGTCTAGTCTCTTCCGGTACTTTCAATTAAGACATGCATGTATAGCACAATTTGGGAAGGATATTGTTAGAATACAACATAACGAGGTGGAGAAAATAGTTAGACAGAAGGTGCTGAGTCGCCCAGTATCCTCTCTTTATTCGGCACTAGTGTCTCGTCTTCCTTCACCACTGTCTAGAGCCATGGCTAGATGGGAAGTTGACATACCTAGACTAGAGGATAAACATGAGAAAGAACTTATGTACAATTGGAGGAACACTGTAATTAGCAGTAGAGATCAGTTGATCCAAGTTAAATGGCTGCATCGAGTATACTTGACGCCAGTTAAACTTGAACGAATGAAGCTTTTGAGTAGTTCACGGTGCTCTAGATGTGATCAAGAGGTAGGCACGCTATTCCATATGATATGAGAATGTCCCATAATTGCTAGATTCTGGTCGGAGGTGCATGAGTATTTGAACCTGAAACTGGGGATGCCTGCTGTCTGTGCACCGGAAAACAGCTTGTTGGGCCTGGTTGAAGACCTATTACAGACTAAATACTCTAAAATCCTTTATAGATTGTTAATGTTCTATGCGAGAAAGACCATACTGCTAAATTGGAAACCTCCTAAGCTTCCTTCGGTTCAACAATGGTTACAACTTATTGAAGATGCTTTGCCATTATACAGGATGACGTATGAGGCCAGGGGATGTCCTGAGAAATTTGAGAAAATCTGGAGTTTATGGATTGATGCTAGGACCTCAGTGGGTTAGAGGGTAGGGGGGGAGCTCGGCGGCGCTGCGGTGAGGTGTGAATGGTTGAGTGAGTGAGTGATAGTATAATTTTCCTGTTGCTAAGATGTATGCAGCAGCGACAATCATTTTATTGTTTAAGACACTGTAAGGATATTATATGCAAAATTCGACTCTGTATCAGTTTGCTGCTGCGGCATTTCAGATCTATGTGAACTGTCGTTTGTCTTTGTTCCTTTTTACTGTGTTTATAAGTGTTGTTTGTCTTGAAAATTCATAAATAAACACTTTAAAAAAAAATTGTGTAGGGGCTAATTTTTTGCAGGAAGAGTTGACGTTTTTATAGATACCATTTTTCAGTACATACGATTTTTTTTCACTCAATATTACACTTAATGGGGCAAAGTGACCATTTTTATTTTATTTCTTTTAATGGAATTCAGGGGGTAGTTTATGTGATATTTCTATAGAGCAGGCAATACCTAATATGTCCACTTTTTTATTTATTTCAGTTTTACACAATAAAAGTAGTTTTGAAAAAAAAATCATGTTATGTGTAACGCCTCCCGGGGGTCCCAGGCGGCGCACGCGTACTTACTGCTGCGGCCGGCGTTCTCGCTCTTTGCTGCCGTGATGTTGTTGCTTGGTCAGTGTGAAGTCTTGTTCTCTTGCCCTGGGCTCCAGGTGCTGCATTTTATTAGGTCAGCTCCTTAATTGGTTCCTCCCCTTTCCTCCTGTCTGTAACTATATAAGTCCTCCTTGGACATTTACTCCTTGCCTGAGCGTTATAAGTCATCCTGACTTGCAAAGGTTCCCGTATTGCCTTAGTCCTGCTGTAGTGTGAACACCGCTCTAGTCCTGCTATAGAGTGAACACCGCTCTAGTCCTGCTGTTGTTTGAACACTACTATCCAGTACCTGGCTTCTGTTCCTGGCTCCTGTTCGTGGTTCCTGTTCCTGATTCACGCCCCTGGCTGATCCTCTCCGGTCTGCTTCCAGTGCGTTGCTGACTCCAGTCATCCTTCCACATCTCCTCCCTTGGTGTGTGTCTGTCCTGCGTATCTGTCTCTCTGGTGTTTTGCACCTTAGTACTCTGTCCGTCTGGCCAGCTGTCACGAGTATTGTCTCACCCCAAGAGGTAGCGACCTGGTGTACCTCCTCGGGAAAGCCTATCCCCACCATCCGGGGTACTGTGAAGAACGGGAGGTACACTTAGACAACGCCCTTAGGGGAAGACATTCTCGTGACA